>JANJGN010001277.1:45000-47500 GCA_026770705.1 Isurus oxyrinchus | reverse complement strand
AAACCCCGCTCAGTCCGGGGCAAGTCGAGATAGCCGAGGAGGAGGTGGGGCGGGGGTGGGGGGGGGCGGTGTGGGGTAGGAGGAGAGTAGGGGCCACCCCCCCTCCCCCACATCCCCCTCACCCCCCCCACCCGGCCAGGTACAAGCTGTCGAAATTCCCAACGTTTGAGTGGGGTTCGGCTGGCCCAGCGGATCCGGATTCGGAATGCTTGCCCCGCGGAGGGAGCTCCGGCTCCTCGGTTCGAAGCGGGCTGCAGAAATCCGCCGGGGAATGTAGCACCAGGCCTGAACGGAGGGAGCTAAAGACGGCCCGGAAAGGTTCCGGACTACATGGGAAAACCGGTCCCGGGTCGGATTGAACTACCTGATCCCTCCGCTAGAATCCCACAGGGCGCAGAAGAGGCCCTTCGGCCCATCGGGTCCGCGCCGACACCTGAGAAACACCTGACCTACCTCCCTACCTCATCCCCATTGACCAACGCTTGGTCCCATAGCCTTGAATGTTATGACGTGCCCAGTGCTCATCCAGGTACTTTTTAAAGGGTGTGAGGCTCACCCGCCTCCACCACCCTCCCAAGCAGCGCATTCCAGACCTCTGGGTAAAAACGTTTTACCTCTCACCCCCCCTAAATCTCCTGCCCCCTCACCTTGAACTTATGTCCCCTTGTGACTGACCCTTCAACTAAGGGGAACAGCTGCTCCCTATCCACCCTGTCCATGCGCCTCATAATCTTGTACACCTCGATCAGGTCGCCCCTCAGTCTTCTCTGCTCCAACGAAAACAACCCAAGTCTATCCAACCCTCTCTTCATAACTTAAATGTTTCATCCCAGGCAACATCCTGGTGAATCTCCTCTGCACCACCTCCAGTGCAATCCCATCCTTCCTATAATGTGGTGACCAGAGCTGCACACAATACTCCAGCTGTGGGCTCACCAAGGTTCTATACAACTCCAACATGACCTCCCTCCTTTTGTAATCTATGCCTCGATTGATAAATGCAAGCGTCCCATATGCCTTTTTCACCACCCCACGAACATGCCCCTCCGCCTTCAGAGATCTATGGACACACACGCCAAGGTCCCTTTGTCCCTCAGAACTTCCTAGTGTCATGCCGTTCATCGAACACTCCCTTAGTCAGCAGACCTGCAGACGAGAGTACGCAACCGTGGTTTTGCGAGCGCGGAGCTAGCGAGCGGAACTGTGGAGCCAGTGATCGCATCGGACCCCCCACCACCCCCCCCCCCCCACCAGTTGTTGACTCTCCCGCTCAAGTGGCATCCGAGATTCAGCGATCCTGCCGGAGCGCGGGTGTCAGGAAGGGGCCACTGGCAGCGGCAGGGCACTGGGAGTAAAGGCCAGCGCAGTGACAGAGAGAGAGAGAGCGGACACAACGGGTGTACGATCCAGCAACAAGGAACGACCACCCAGTATCCCGTCAGGAACAGAGACCTCAGGGGTCCGACAAACCAGGAAATGAGGATAATGTGTACGACGAGGCGGAGAGTAGGGGGGGAGGGGGGGGGCGGAGGGGGGGGGAGGGACACACGCTTCACACCGTCAGTCTCGTGGTGAACACAGACACCGTCTCGCCGCCGGACATGTTTGACAAGGTTCAAATGGCTTGCCCTGAGGGAGGTGGTAACTCTTCGATATTGGCCGAGAGGTGCCGACACCCCTGCCTTGGCGAAATTCTGGAAGGCAATGGGGGAGGCCGTGGAGAAACTCAACCGCCGCGGAACGTCCGGCGAGGAACGTTGCGCCCGCCCATGAGCTGCAACCCACGGAGCCGGTCTAACCCATGAAACGACTCCCATCGGCCCTGTTCACGACCTAACATCAAACTATCCAGGGCGTTTCGACAAAGCTGTCAGTTTCGAGGGAGCCGCAACATGACGCTCGCAGGACAATGCAAGTCGGTCCATTGATCCACCACAAAAGTGCAGCAGCCCAAATGCAACACCAATTGTCAGTCCAACTAGGCAACAGAGAGAGAGATGGAATCACGGGAAGAGCCCAGGAGCCCACAGATCGGAGCAGCTCAACCACATGTCTCATAAAGACAGACGAATCATTGAGAGTACGCCTCGATGCATGACGTTTAAACGCAGGTTTGAAATGTTGCCCTTACAACATACCCACAGTGGAAGAGTGAGATTTACAGGTGAAACATTCTTCTGGAAGCTCGATGCCAAGCCTACTTGCTGGTCAGTACATCTTGCGGAGACGTCTCAAGAGGTGACTACATTCCATACCCCATTCGGAGGGTAATGACTTCCTGCAGGGCTAAGTGTTAGCGAGGACCCCTTTCAAGTTCAGATGGGCCGCGTGTTACATGCAGCATACCAGGATGCATCTGTATCACAAGAACAGGGCTGTAATCTGCACTTATTGATGCAAACAATGCTTTTTATTCATTCATGGGATGTGGGCATCACTGGCTAAGTCAGTGATTATTGCCCATACCCAATTGCCCTTTGAGAAGGTGGTGGATGAGCTG
>JANJGN010001277.1:0-40000 GCA_026770705.1 Isurus oxyrinchus | reverse complement strand
ACACTGAAGTCTGTATCCCTATTACAGTGCGTACTGATGGGTGCTTACACTGCAGTGTGTATCCCTATTACAGTGCGTACTGATGGGTGCTTACACTGAAGTCTGTATCCCTATTACAGTGCGTACCGATGGGTGCTTACACTGAAGTCTGTATCCCTATTACAGTGCGTACTGATGGGTGTTTACACTGCAGTCTGTATCCCTATTACAGTGCGTACTGACGGGTGTTTACACTGCAGTCTGTATCCCTATTACAGTGCATGCTGATGGGTGTTTACACTGCAGTCTGTATCCCTATTACAGTGTGTACAGACGGGTGTTTACACTGCAGACTGTATCCCTATTACAGTGTGTACTGAAGGGTGTTTACACTGCAGTCTGTTTCCCTATTACAGTGTATACTGACGTGTGTTTACACTGCAAACTGTATCCCTATTACAGTGCGTACTGATGGGTGTTTACACTGCAGCCTGTATCCCTATTACAGTGTGTACTGATGGGTGTTTACACTGCAGCCTGTATCCCTATTACAGTACGTACTGATGGGTGTTTACACTGCAGCCAGTATCCTTATTACAGTGTGTACTGACGGGTGTTTAAACTGCAGTCTGTATCCCTAATACAGTGCGTACTGAAGGGAGTTTACACTGCAGCCTATATCCTTATTACAGTGTGTACTGATGGGTGTTTACACTGCAGTCTGTATCCCTATTACAGTGTGTACTGATGGGTGTTTAAACTGCAGTCTGTATCCCCATTACAGTACGTACTGACGGCTGTTTACACTGAAGTCTGTATCCCTATTACAGTGTGTACTGATGGGTGTTTACACTGCAGTCTGTATCCCTATTACAGTGTGTACTGACGGGTGTTTACACTGCAGCCAGTATCCCTATTACAGTGCGTACTGACGGGTTTTTACACCGCAGTCTGTATCCCTATTACAGTGCGTACTAACGGGTGTTTACACTGCCGCCTGTATCCCTATTACAGTGTGTACTGACGGGTGTTTACACTGCAGTCTGTATCCCTATTACAGTGCGTTCTGACGAGTGTTTACACTGCAGTCTGTATCCCTATTACAGTGTGTACTGACGGGTGTTTACACTGCAGTCTGTATCCCTATTACAGTGTGTACTGACGGGTGTTTACACTGCAGTCTGTATCCCTATTACAGTGTGTACTGACGGGTGTTTACACTGCAGTCTGTATCCCTATTACAGTGCGTACTGACGGGTGTTTACACTGCAGTCTGTATCCCTATTACAGTGCGTACTGACGGGTGTTTACACTGCTGTCTGTATCCCTATTACAGTGCGTACTGACGGGTGTTTACACTGCTGTCTGTATCCCTATTACAGTGCGTACTGATGGGTATTTACACTGCAGTCTGTATCCCTATTACTGTGTGTACTGACGGGTGTTTATACTGCAGTCTGTATCCCTATTACAGTGCGTACTGACGGGTGTTTACACTGCAGTCTGTATCCTTATTGCAGTGCGTACTGACGGGTGTTTACACTGCAGTCTGTATCCCTATTACAGTGCGTACTGACGTGTGTTTACACTGCAGTCTGTATCCCTATTACAGTGCGTACTGACGGGTGTTTACACCACAGTCTGTATCCCTATTACAGTGCGTACTGACGGGTGTTTACACTGCAGTCTGTATCCCTAATACAGTGCGTACTGAAGGGAGTTTACACTGCAGCCTATATCCTTATTACATTGTGTACTGATGGGTGTTTACACTGCAGTCTGTATCCCTATTACAGTGTGTACTGATGGGTGTTTAAACTGCAGTCTGTATCCCCATTACAGTACGTACTGACGGCTGTTTACACTGAAGTCTGTATCCCTATTACAGTGTGTACTGATGGGTGTTTACACTGCAGTCTGTATCCCTATTACAGTGTATACTGACGGGTGTTTACACTGCAGCCAGTATCCCTATTACAGTGCGTACTGACGGGTTTTTACACCGCAGTCTGTATCCCTATTACAGTGCGTACTAACGGGTGTTTACACTGCCGCCTGTATCCCTATTACAGTGTGTACTGACGGGTGTTTACACTGCAGTCTGTATCCCTATTACAGTGCGTTCTGACGAGTGTTTACACTGCAGTCTGTATCCCTATTACAGTGTGTACTGACGGGTGTTTACACTGCAGTCTGTATCCCTATTACAGTGTGTACTGACGGGTGTTTACACTGCAGTCTGTATCCCTATTACAGTGTGTACTGACGGGTGTTTACACTGCAGTCTGTATCCCTATTACAGTGTGTACTGACGGGTGTTTACACTGCAGTCTGTATCCCTATTACAGTGCGTACTGACGGGTGTTTACACTGCTGTCTGTATCCCTATTACAGTGCGTACTGACGGGTGTTTACACTGCTGTCTGTATCCCTATTACAGTGCGTACTGATGGGTATTTACACTGCAGTCTGTATCCCTATTACTGTGTGTACTGACGGGTGTTTATACTGCAGTCTGTATCCCTATTACAGTGCGTACTGACGGGTGTTTACACTGCAGTCTGTATCCTTATTGCAGTGCGTACTGACGGGTGTTTACACTGCAGTCTGTATCCCTATTACAGTGCGTACTGACGTGTGTTTACACTGCAGTCTGTATCCCTATTACAGTGCGTACTGACGGGTGTTTACACCACAGTCTGTATCCCTATTACAGTGCGTACTGACGGGTGTTTACACTGCAGTCTGTATCCCTATTACAGTGCGTACTGACGGGCGTTTACACTGCTGCCTGTATCCCTAGTACAGTACGTACTGAATGGTGCTTACACTGCAGGCTGTATCCCTATTACAGTGCGTACTGACGGGTGTTTACACCGCAGTCTGTATCCCTATTACAGTGCGTACTGACGGGCGTTTACACTGCTGCCTCTATCCCTAGTACAGTACGTACTTATTGGTGCTTACACTGCAGGTTGTATCCCTATTACAGTGCGTACTGACGGGTGCTTACACTGCAATCTGTATCCCTATTACAGTGCGTACTGACGGGTGTTTACACTGCAGCCTGTATCCCTATTACAGTGCGTACTGACGGTTGCTTACACTGCAGCCTGTATCCCCATTACAGTGCGTACTGATGGGTGCTTACACTGCAGTCTGTATCTCTATTACATTGCGTACTGACGGGCGTTTACACTGCCGCCTGTATCCCAATTAAAGTACGTACTGATGGGTGCTTACACTGTAGACTGTATCCCTATTACAGTGCGTACTGACAGGTGTTTACACTGCAGTCTGTATCCCTATTACAGTGCATACTGACATGTGTTTACACTGCAGTCTGCATCCCTATTACAGTGCGTACTGACATGTGTTTACACTGCAGTCTGTACCCCTATTACAGTGCGTACTGATGGGTGTTTACACTGCAGTCTGTATCCCTATTACAGTGTGCACTGACGGGTGTTTACACTGCAGTCTGTATCCCTATTAAAGTGCGTACTGATGGGCGTTTACACTGCAGTCAGCATTCCTATTACAGTGCATACTGACATGTGTTTACACTGCAGTCTGTACCCCCATTACAGTGCGTACTTATGGGTGTTTACACTGCAGCCTGTATCCCTATTACAATGTGTACTGACGGGTGTTTACACTGCAGTCTGTATCCCTATTACAGTGTGTAATGATGGGTGTTTACTCTGAAGTCTGTATCGCTATTACAGTGCGTACTGACGTGTGTTTACACTGCAGTCTATATCCCTTTTACCGTGCGTACTGACGGGCGTTTACACTGCAGTCTGTATCCTAATTACAGTGTGTACTGATGGGAGCTTACACTGCAGTCTGTATCCCTATTACAGTGTGTACTGATGGGTGTTTACACTGCAGTCTGTATCCCTATTACAGTACGTACTGACAGGTGTTTACACTGCAGTCTGTATCCCTATTACAGTGCATACTGACGGGTGTTTATGCTGCAGCCTTATCCCTATTACAGTGTTTGCTGAAGGGTGTTTACACTGCAGTCTGTATCCCTATTACAGTGCGTACTGACAGCTGATTACACTGTAGTCTGTATCCCTATTACAGTGTGTACTGAAGGGTGTTTATTCTGCAGTCTGTACCCCTATTCCAGTGCATACTGATGGGTATTTATACTGCAGCCTGTATCCCTATTACAGTGTGTACTGACGGGTGTTTACATTGCATCCTGTAAACCTATTACAGTGCGAACTGATGGGTGTTTACACTACAGGCTATATCCCTATTACAGTGTGAAATGATCGGTGTTTACACTGCAGCCTGTATCCCTATTACAGTGCATACTGACGGGTGTTTATGCTGCAGCCTTATCCCTATTACAGTGTTTGCTGAAGGGTGTTTACACTGCAGTCTGTATTCCTATTACAGTGTGTACTGATGGGTGTTTACACTGCAGCCTGTATCCCTATTACAGTGCGTACTGACAGCTGATTACACTGTGGTCTGTATCCCTATTACAGTGTGTACTGAAGGGTGTTTATTCTGCAGTCTGTACCCCTATTCCAGTGCATACTGATGGGTATTTACACTGCAGCCTGTATCCCTATTACAGTGTGTACTGACGGGTGTTTACATTGCATCCTGTAAACCTATTACAGTGCGAACTGATGGGTGTTTACACTACAGGCTATATCCCTATTACAGTGCGAAATGATCGGTGTTTACACTGCAGCCTGTATCCCTATTACAGTACGTACTGATGGGTGTTTACACTGCAGACTGTATCCCTATTACAGTGCGTACTGACGAGTGTTTACACTGCAGTCTGTATCCCTATTACAGTGCGTACTGACGGGTGTTTACACTGCAGCTTGTATCCCTATTACAGTGCATACTGATGGGTGTTTATACTGCAGCCTGTATCCCTAATACAGTGTGTGCTGATGGGTGTTTACACAGCAGCCTGTATCCCTATTACAGTGTGTACTGACGGGTGTTTACACTGCAGCCTGTATCCCTATTATAGTGCGTACTGACGGGTGTTTACACTGCAGCCTGTATCCCTATTACAGTGCGTAGACGGGTGTTTACACTGAGACCTGTATCCCTATTACTCTGCGTACTGATGGGTGATTACACTGCAGTCTGTATCCTTATTACAATGTGTACTGACGGGTGTTTACACTGCAGTCTGTATCCTTATTACAGTGTGTAATGATGGGTGTTTACACTGCAGTCGGTATCCATATTACAATGTGTACTGATGGGTGTTTACACTGCAGCCTGTATCCCTATTACAGTGCGTACTGACGGGTGTTTACCCTGCAGCCTGTAACCTTTTTAAAGTGCGTACTGACGGGTGCTTACACTGCAGCCTGTATCCCCATTACAGTGCGTACTGATGGGGGCTTACACTGCAGCCAGTATCTCTATTACGGTGCGTACTGAGGGGTGTTTACACTGCAGTCTGTATCCCTATTACAGTGTGTATTGACGGGTGTTTACACTGTAGTCTGTGTCCCTATTACAATGTGTACTGACGGGTGTTGACACTGCAGCCTGTATCCCTACAACAGTGAGTACGGATGGGTGTTTGCACTGCAGCCTGTATCCCCATTACAGTACGTACTGATGGGTGTTTACACTGCAGACTGTATCCCTATTACAGTGTGTACTGACGAGTGTTTACACTGCAGTCTGTATCCCTATTACAGTGCGTACTGACGGGTGTTTACACTGCAGCTTGTATCCCTATTCCAGTGCATACTGATGGGTGTTTATACTGCAGCCTGTATCCCTAATACAGTGTGTGCTGATGGGTGTTTACACTGCAGCCTGTATCCCTATTACAGTGTGTACTGACGGGTGTTTACACTGCAGCCTGTATCCCTATTACAGTGCGTACAGACGGGTGTTTACACAGCAGCCTATATCCCTATTACAGTGTGTACTGACGGGTGTTTACACTGCAGCCTGTATCCCTATTACAGTGCGTACTGACAGGTGTTTACACTGCAGTCTGTATCCCTATTACAGTGCATACTGACGGGTGTTTATGCTGCAGCCTTATCCCTATTACAGTGTTTGCTGAAGGGTGTTTACACTGCAGTCTGTATCCCTATTACAGTGCGTACTGACAGCTGATTACACTGTAGTCTGTATCCCTATTACAGTGTGGACTGAAGGGTGTTTATTCTGCAGTCTGTACCCCTATTCCAGTGCATACTGATGGGTATTTATACTGCAGCCTGTATCCCTATTACAGTGTGTACTGACGGGTGTTTACATTGCATCCTGTATCCCTATTACAGTGCGTACTGACGGGTGTTTACACTGCAGCCTGTTTCCCCATTACAGTGCGTAGACGGGTGTTTACACTGAGACGTGTATCCCTATTACTGTGCGTACTGATGGGTGATTACACTGCAGTCTGTATCCCTATTACAATGTGTACTGACGGGTGTTTACACTGCAGTCTGTATCCTTATTACAGTGTGTAATGACGGGTGTTTACACTGCAGTCTGTATCCATATTACAATGTGTACTGATGGGTGTTTGCACTGCAGCCTGTATCCCTATTACAGTGCGTACTGACGGGTGTTTACCCTGCAGCCTGTAACCTTATTAAAGTGCGTACTGACGGGTGCTTACACTGCAGCCTGTATCCCCATTACAGTGCGTACTGATGGGGGCTTACACTGCAGCCAGTATCTCTATTACAGTGCGTACTGAGGGGTGTTTACACTGCAGTCTGTATCCCTATTACAGTGTGTATTGACGGGTGTTTACACTGCAGTCTGTATCCCTATTACAATGTGTACTGACGGGTGTTTACACTGCAGCCTGTATCCCTACAACAGTGAGTACGGATGGGTGTTTGCACTGCAGCCTGTATCCCCATTACAGTGCGTACTGATGGGTGCTTACACTGCAGTCTGTATCCCTATTACAGTGCGTACTGACGGGCGTTTACACTGCTGCCTGTATCCCTAGTACAGTACGTACTGATTGGTGCTTACACTGGCAGCCTGTATCCCTATTACAGTACGTACTGACAGGTGTTTATACTGCAGACTGTATCCCTATTATAGTACATACTGATGGGTGTTTACACTGCAGTCTGTATTCCTATTACAGTGTGTACTGATGGGTGTTTACACTGCAGCCTGTATCCCTCTTACAGTTCGTACTGATGGGTGCTTACACTGCAGGATGTATCCCTATTACAGTGCGTAGTGACGGGTGCTTACACGGCAGCCTGTATCCCCATTACAGTGCGTATTGATGGGTGCTTACACTGCAGTCTGTATCCCTATTACAGTGCGTACTGACGGGTGTTTACACTGCAGCCTGTAACCCTATTACAGTGTGTACTGAAGGGTGTTTACACTGCAGTCTGTTTCCCTATTACAGTGTATACTGACGTGTGTTTACACTGCAAACTGTATCCCTATTACAGTGCGTACTGATGGGTGTTTACACTGCAGCCTGTATCCCTATTACAGTGTGTACTGATGGGTGTTTACACTGCAGCCTGTATCCCTATTACAGTACGTACTGATGGGTGTTTACACTGCAGCCAGTATCCTTATTACAGTGTGTACTGACGGGTGTTTAAACTGCAGTCTGTATCCCTAATACAGTGCGTACTGAAAGGAGTTTACACTGCAGCCTATATCCTTATTACAGTGTGTACTGATGGGTGTTTACACTGCAGTCTGTATCCCTATTACAGTGTGTACTGATGGGTGTTTAAACTGCAGTCTGTATCCCCATTACAGTACGTACTGACGGCTGTTTACACTGAAGTCTGTATCCCTATTACAGTGTGTACTGATGGGTGTTTACACTGCAGTCTGTATCCCTATTACAGTGTGTACTGACGGGAGTTTACACTGCAGCCAGTATCCCTATTACAGTGCGTACTGATGGGTTTTTACACCGCAGTCTGTATCCCTATTACAGTGCGTACTAACGGGTGTTTACACTGCCGCCTGTATCCCTATTACAGTGTGTACTGACGGGTGTTTACACTGCAGTCTGTATCCCTATTACAGTGCGTTCTGACGAGTGTTTACACTGCAGTCTGTATCCCTATTACAGTGTGTACTGACGGGTGTTTACACTGCAGTCTGTATCCCTATTACAGTGTGTACTGACGGGTGTTTACACTGCAGTCTGTATCCCTATTACAGTGTGTACTGACGGGTGTTTACACTGCAGTCTGTATCCCTATTACAGTGTGTACTGACGGGTGTTTACACTGCAGTCTGTATCCCTATTACAGTGCGTACTGACGGGTGTTTACACTGCTGTCTGTATCCCTATTACAGTGCGTACTGACGGGTGTTTACACTGCTGTCTGTATCCCTATTACAGTGCGTACTGATGGGTATTTACACTGCAGTCTGTATCCCTATTACTGTGTGTACTGACGGGTGTTTATACTGCAGTCTGTATCCCTATTACAGTGCGTACTGACGGGTGTTTACACTGCAGTCTGTATCCTTATTGCAGTGCGTACTGACGGGTTTTTACACTGCAGTCTGTATCCCTATTACAGTGCGTACTGACGTGTGTTTACACTGCAGTCTGTATCCCTATTACAGTGCGTACTGACGGGTGTTTACACCACAGTCTGTATCCCTATTACAGTGCGTACTGACGGGTGTTTACACTGCAGTCTGTATCCCTATTACAGTGCGTACTGACGGGCGTTTACACTGCTGCCTGTATCCCTAGTACAGTACGTACTGATTGGTGCTTACACTGCAGGCTGTATCCCTATTACAGTGCGTACTGACGGGTGTTTACACTGCAGTCTGTATCCCTATTACAGTGCGTACTGACGGGTGTTTACACCGCAGTCTGTATCCCTATTACAGTGCGTACTGACGGGCGTTTACACTGCTGCCTCTATCCCTAGTACAGTACGTACTTATTGGTGCTTACACTGCAGGTTGTATCCCTATTACAGTGCGTACTGACGGGTGCTTACACTGCAATCTGTATCCCTATTACAGTGCGTACTGACGGGTGTTTACACTGCAGCCTGTATCCCTATTACAGTGCGTACTGACGGTTGCTTACACTGCAGCCTGTATCCCCATTACAGTGCGTACTGATGGGTGCTTACACTGCAGTCTGTATCTCTATTACATTGCGTACTGACGGGCGTTTACACTGCCGCCTGTATCCCAATTAAAGTACGTACTGATGGGTGCTTACACTGTAGACTGTATCCCTATTACAGTGCGTACTGACAGGTGTTTACACTGCAGTCTGTATCCCTATTACAGTGCATACTGACATGTGTTTACACTGCAGTCTGCATCCCTATTACAGTGCGTACTGACATGTGTTTACACTGCAGTCTGTACCCCTATTACAGTGCGTACTGATGGGTGTTTACACTGCAGTCTGTATCCCTATTACAGTGTGCACTGACGGGTGTTTACACTGCAGTCTGTATCCCTATTAAAGTGCGTACTGATGGGCGTTTACACTGCAGTCAGCATTCCTATTACAGTGCATACTGACATGTGTTTACACTGCAGTCTGTACCCCCATTACAGTGCGTACTTATGGGTGTTTACACTGCAGCCTGTATCCCTATTACAATGTGTACTGACGGGTGTTTACACTGCAGTCTGTATCCCTATTACAGTGTGTAATGATGGGTGTTTACTCTGAAGTCTGTATCGCTATTACAGTGCGTACTGACGTGTGTTTACACTGCAGTCTATATCCCTTTTACCGTGCGTACTGACGGGCGTTTACACTGCAGTCTGTATCCTAATTACAGTGTGTACTGATGGGAGCTTACACTGCAGTCTGTATCCCTATTACAGTGTGTACTGATGGGTGTTTACACTGCAGTCTGTATCCCTATTACAGTACGTACTGACAGGTGTTTACACTGCAGTCTGTATCCCTATTACAGTGCATACTGACGGGTGTTTATGCTGCAGCCTTATCCCTATTACAGTGTTTGCTGAAGGGTGTTTACACTGCAGTCTGTATCCCTATTACAGTGCGTACTGACAGCTGATTACACTGTAGTCTGTATCCCTATTACAGTGTGTACTGAAGGGTGTTTATTCTGCAGTCTGTACCCCTATTCCAGTGCATACTGATGGGTATTTATACTGCAGCCTGTATCCCTATTACAGTGTGTACTGACGGGTGTTTACATTGCATCCTGTAAACCTATTACAGTGCGAACTGATGGGTGTTTACACTACAGGCTATATCCCTATTACAGTGTGAAATGATCGGTGTTTACACTGCAGCCTGTATCCCTATTACAGTGCATACTGACGGGTGTTTATGCTGCAGCCTTATCCCTATTACAGTGTTTGCTGAAGGGTGTTTACACTGCAGTCTGTATTCCTATTACAGTGTGTACTGATGGGTGTTTACACTGCAGCCTGTATCCCTATTACAGTGCGTACTGACAGCTGATTACACTGTGGTCTGTATCCCTATTACAGTGTGTACTGAAGGGTGTTTATTCTGCAGTCTGTACCCCTATTCCAGTGCATACTGATGGGTATTTACACTGCAGCCTGTATCCCTATTACAGTGTGTACTGACGGGTGTTTACATTGCATCCTGTAAACCTATTACAGTGCGAACTGATGGGTGTTTACACTACAGGCTATATCCCTATTACAGTGCGAAATGATCGGTGTTTACACTGCAGCCTGTATCCCTATTACAGTACGTACTGATGGGTGTTTACACTGCAGACTGTATCCCTATTACAGTGCGTACTGACGAGTGTTTACACTGCAGTCTGTATCCCTATTACAGTGCGTACTGACGGGTGTTTACACTGCAGCTTGTATCCCTATTACAGTGCATACTGATGGGTGTTTATACTGCAGCCTGTATCCCTAATACAGTGTGTGCTGATGGGTGTTTACACAGCAGCCTGTATCCCTATTACAGTGTGTACTGACGGGTGTTTACACTGCAGCCTGTATCCCTATTACAGTGCGTACTGACGGGTGTTTACACTGCAGCCTGTATCCCTATTACAGTGCGTAGACGGGTGTTTACACTGAGACCTGTATCCCTATTACTCTGCGTACTGATGGGTGATTACACTGCAGTCTGTATCCTTATTACAATGTGTACTGACGGGTGTTTACACTGCAGTCTGTATCCTTATTACAGTGTGTAATGATGGGTGTTTACACTGCAGTCGGTATCCATATTACAATGTGTACTGATGGGTGTTTACACTGCAGCCTGTATCCCTATTACAGTGCGTACTGACGGGTGTTTACCCTGCAGCCTGTAACCTTTTTAAAGTGCGTACTGACGGGTGCTTACACTGCAGCCTGTATCCCCATTACAGTGCGTACTGATGGGGGCTTACACTGCAGCCAGTATCTCTATTACGGTGCGTACTGAGGGGTGTTTACACTGCAGTCTGTATCCCTATTACAGTGTGTATTGACGGGTGTTTACACTGTAGTCTGTGTCCCTATTACAATGTGTACTGACGGGTGTTGACACTGCAGCCTGTATCCCTACAACAGTGAGTACGGATGGGTGTTTGCACTGCAGCCTGTATCCCCATTACAGTACGTACTGATGGGTGTTTACACTGCAGACTGTATCCCTATTACAGTGTGTACTGACGAGTGTTTACACTGCAGTCTGTATCCCTATTACAGTGCGTACTGACGGGTGTTTACACTGCAGCTTGTATCCCTATTCCAGTGCATACTGATGGGTGTTTATACTGCAGCCTGTATCCCTAATACAGTGTGTGCTGATGGGTGTTTACACTGCAGCCTGTATCCCTATTACAGTGTGTACTGACGGGTGTTTACACTGCAGCCTGTATCCCTATTACAGTGCGTACAGACGGGTGTTTACACAGCAGCCTATATCCCTATTACAGTGTGTACTGACGGGTGTTTACACTGCAGCCTGTATCCCTATTACAGTGCGTACTGACAGGTGTTTACACTGCAGTCTGTATCCCTATTACAGTGCATACTGACGGGTGTTTATGCTGCAGCCTTATCCCTATTACAGTGTTTGCTGAAGGGTGTTTACACTGCAGTCTGTATCCCTATTACAGTGCGTACTGACAGCTGATTACACTGTAGTCTGTATCCCTATTACAGTGTGTACTGAAGGGTGTTTATTCTGCAGTCTGTACCCCTATTCCAGTGCATACTGATGGGTATTTATACTGCAGCCTGTATCCCTATTACAGTGTGTACTGACGGGTGTTTACATTGCATCCTGTATCCCTATTACAGTGCGTACTGACGGGTGTTTACACTGCAGCCTGTTTCCCCATTACAGTGCGTAGACGGGTGTTTACACTGAGACCTGTATCCCTATTACTGTGCGTACTGATGGGTGATTACACTGCAGTCTGTATCCCTATTACAATGTGTACTGACGGGTGTTTACACTGCAGTCTGTATCCTTATTACAGTGTGTAATGACGGGTGTTTACACTGCAGTCTGTATCCATATTACAATGTGTACTGATGGGTGTTTGCACTGCAGCCTGTATCCCTATTACAGTGCGTACTGACGGGTGTTTACCCTGCAGCCTGTAACCTTATTAAAGTGCGTACTGACGGGTGCTTACACTGCAGCCTGTATCCCCATTACAGTGCGTACTGATGGGGGCTTACACTGCAGCCAGTATCTCTATTACAGTGCGTACTGAGGGGTGTTTACACTGCAGTCTGTATCCCTATTACAGTGTGTATTGACGGGTGTTTACACTGCAGTCTGTATCCCTATTACAATGTGTACTGACGGGTGTTTACACTGCAGCCTGTATCCCTACAACAGTGAGTACGGATGGGTGTTTGCACTGCAGCCTGTATCCCCATTACAGTGCGTACTGATGGGTGCTTACACTGCAGTCTGTATCCCTATTACAGTGCGTACTGACGGGCGTTTACACTGCTGCCTGTATCCCTAGTACAGTACGTACTGATTGGTGCTTACACTGGCAGCCTGTATCCCTATTACAGTACGTACTGACAGGTGTTTATACTGCAGACTGTATCCCTATTATAGTACATACTGATGGGTGTTTACACTGCAGTCTGTATTCCTATTACAGTGTGTACTGATGGGTGTTTACACTGCAGCCTGTATCCCTCTTACAGTTCGTACTGATGGGTGCTTACACTGCAGGATGTATCCCTATTACAGTGCGTAGTGACGGGTGCTTACACGGCAGCCTGTATCCCCATTACAGTGCGTATTGATGGGTGCTTACACTGCAGTCTGTATCCCTATTACAGTGCGTACTGACGGGTGTTTACACTGCAGTCTGTATCCCTATTACAGTGCGTACTGACGGGCGTTTACACTGCTGCCTTTATCCCTAGTACAGTACGTACTGATTGGTGCTTACACTGGCAGCCTGTATCCCTATTACAGTGCGTACTGACGGGTGCTTACACTGCAGTCTGTATCCCTATTACAGTGCGTACTGACGGGTGTTTACACTGCAGCCTGTAACCCTATTACAGTGCTTACTGACGGGTGCTTACACTGCAGCCTGTATCCCCATTACAGTGCGTACTGATGGGTGCTTACACTGCAGTCTGTATCCCTATTACAGTGCGTACTGACGGGCATTTACACTGCAGCCTGTATCCCTATTAATGTACATACTGATGGGTGCTTACACTGTAGGCTGTATCCCTATTACAGTGCGTACTGTCAGGTGTTTACACTGCAGTCTGTATCCCAATTACAGTGCGTACTGACATGTGTTTACACTGCAGTCTGTATCCCTATTACAGTGCATACTGACGGGCGTTTACACTGCAGTCTGCATCCCAATTACAGTGCGTACTGACATGTGTTTACACTGCAGTCTGTACCCCTATTACAGTGCGTACTGATGGGTGTTTACACTGCAACCTGTATCCCTATTACAGTGTGCACTGACGGGTGTTTGCACTGCAGTCTTTATCCCTATTAAAGTGCGAACTGATGGGCATTTACACTGCAGTCAGCATTCCTATTACAGTGCGTACTGACATGTGTTTACACTGCAGTCTGTACCCCTATTACAATGCATACTTATGGGTGTTTATACTGCAGCCTGTATCCCTATTACAGTGTGTACTGACGGGTGTTTACACTGCAGCCTGTATCCCTATTACAGTACGTACTGACGGGTGTTTATACTGCAGACTGTATCTCTATTACAGTACATACTGATGGGTGTTTACACTGCAGTCTGTATTCCTATTACAGCGTGTACTGATGGGTGTTTACACTGCAGCCTGTATCCCTATTACAGTACGTACTGACGGGTGTTTATACTGCAGACTGTATCCCTATTACAGTACATACTGATGGGTGTTTACACTGCAGTCTGTATTCCTATTACAGTTCGTACTGATGGGTGCTTACACTGCAGGATGTATCCCTATTACAGTGCGTACTGACGGGTGCTTACACGGCAGCCTGTATCCCCATTACAGTGCGTACTGATGGGTGCTTACACTGCAGTCTGTATCCCTATTACAGTGCATAATGATAGGTATTCACACTGCAAAATCTAATCCTATTACAGTGCGTACTGACGAGTGTTTACACTGCCGTCTGTATCCCTATTATAGTGCGTACTGATGGGTGTTTACACTGCAGTCTGTATCCCTATTACAGTGCGTACTGACGGGTGTTTGCTCTGCAGTCTGTATCCCTATTACAGTGCGTACTGACGGGTGTTTACACTGCAGTCTGTATCCCTATTACAGTGCGAAATGATGGGTGTTTATCCTGCAGCCTGTATCCCTATTCCAATGCATACTGATGGGTGTTTATACTGCAGCCTGTATCCCTATTACAGTGTATACTGACGGGTGATTACAATGCAGCCTGTAAACCTATTAAAGTGCGTGCTGACGGGTTTTTACACTGCAGTCTGTATCCCCATTACAGTGCGTGCAGACGGGTGTTTACACTACAGGCTATATCCCTATTACAGTGAGAAATGATGGGTGTTTACACTGCAGTGTATATCCCTATAACAGTGCATATTGACGGGTGTTTATATTGCAGTCTTTATCCCTGTGACAGTGCGAACTGATGGGTGTTTACACTGCAGCCTGTATCCCTAATAAATGCGTACTGAATGGTGTTTACACTGCAGCCTGTATCCCTATTACAGTGCATACTGACGGGTGTTTACACTGCTGTATGTATCCCTATTACAGTGCGTACTGACGGGTGTTTACACTGCAGCTTGTATCCCTATTACAGTGCGTACTGACCGGTGCTTACACTGCAGCCAGTATCCCCATTACAGTGCGTACTGATGGGTGTTTACACTGCTGTATGTATCCCTATTACAGTGCGTACTGTCGGGTGTTTACAGTGCAGTCTGTATCCCTATTACAGTGTGTACTAATGGGTGTTTACACTGCAGCCTTTATCAGTTTTACAGTGCGTACTGACAGGTGTTTACTCTGCAGTCTGTGTCCCTATTACAATGCGTACTGACGGGTGTTTACACTGCAGTCTGTATCCCTATTACAGGGTGTACTGACAGTTGTTTACACTACAGTCTAGATCCCTATTACAGTGTGAACTGATGGGTGCTTACACTGTAGTCTGTATTCCTATTACATTGCATACTGACAGGTGTTTACACTGCAGTCTGTATCCCTATTACAGTGCATAATGATAGGTATTCACACTGCAAAATCTAATCCTATTACAGTGCGTACTGACGAGTGTTTACACTGCCGTCTGTATCCCTATTATAGTGCGTACTGATGGGTGTTTACACTGCAGTCTGTATCCCTATTACAGTGCGTACTGACGGGTGTTTGCTCTGCAGTCTGTATCCCTATTACAGTGCGTACTGACGGGTGTTTACACTGCAGTCTGTATCCCTATTACAGTGTGTACTGACGAGTGTTTACACTGCAGTCTGTATCCCTATTACAGTGCGTACTGATGGGTGTTTACACTGCATCCTGTAACCCTATTACAGTGCGAACTGATGGGTATTTACACTACAGGCTACATCCCTATTACAGTGCGAAATGATTGGTGTCTACACTGCAGCCTGTATCCCTATTACATTGCGAACTGATGGGTGTTTACACTGCAGCCTGTTTCCCTATTCCAGTGCATACTGACAGGTGTTTATACTGCAGCCTGTATCCCCATTACAGTGTGTGCTGATGGGTGTTTACACTGCAGCCTGTATCCCTATTACAGTGTGTACTGATGGGTGTTTACACTGCTCTATGTATCCCTATTACAGTGCGTACTGTCGGGTGTTTACACTGCAGTCTGTATACCTATTACAGTGCGGACTGAAGGGTGTTTGCACTGCAGTCTGTATCCCTATTACAGTGCATATTGACAGCTGTTTACACTGCAGTCTGTATCCTTATTACAGTGTGTACTGACGGGTGTTTACACTGCAGTCTGTATCCCTATTACAGTGTGTACTGACGAGTGTTTACACTGCAGTCTGTATCCCTATTACAGTGCGTACTGATGGGTGTTTACACTGCATCCTGTAACCCTATTACAGTGCGAACTGATGGGTATTTACACTACAGGCTACATCCCTATTACAGTGCGAAATGATTGGTGTCTACACTGCAGCCTGTATCCCTATTACATTGCGAACTGATGGGTGTTTACACTGCAGCCTGTTTCCCTATTCCAGTGTGTGCTGATGGGTGTTTACACTGCAGCCTGTATCCCTATTACAGTGTGTACTGATGGGTGTTTACACTGCTCTATGTATCCCTATTACAGTGCGTACTGTCGGGTGTTTACACTGCAGTCTGTATACCTATTACAGTGCGGACTGAAGGGTGTTTGCACTGCAGTCTGTATCCCTATTACAGTGCATATTGACAGCTGTTTACACTGCAGTCTGTATCCTTATTACAGTGTGTACTGACGGGTGTTTACACTGCAGCTTGTATCCTTATTACAGTCCGTACTAACGGGTGTTTACACTGCAATCTGTATCAATATTACAGTGTGCAGCGATTGTGTTTACACTGCAGCCTGTATCCCTATTACAGTGCACACTGACGGGTGTTTATGCTGCAGCCTGTATCCCTATTACAGTGCGTACTGATGGGTGCTTACACTGCAGTGTGTATCCCTATTACAGTGCGTACTGATGGGTGTTTACACTGCAGCCTGTATCCCTATTACAGTGCGTACCGACAGCTGATTACACTGCAGCCTGTATCCCTATTACAGGGTGTACTGAAGGGTGTTTATACTGCAGTCTGTACCCCTATTCCAGTGCATACTGATGGGTGTTTATACTGCAGCCTGTATCCCTATTACAGTGTGTGCTGATGGGGGTTTACACTGCAGTCTGTATCCATATTACAGGGTGTACTGAAGGGTGTTTATACTGCAGTCCGTACCCCTATTCCAGTGCATACTGATGGGTGTTTATACTGCAGCCTGTATCCCTATTACAGTGTGTACTGATGGGTGTTTACACTGCAGCCTGTATCCCTATTACAGTGTGTACTGACGTTTGTTTACACTGCATTCTGTAACCCTATTACAGTGCTAACTGATGGGTGTTTACACTACAGGCTATATCCCTATTACAGTGCGAAATGATGGGTGTTTACACTGCAGCCTGTATCCATATTACATTGCGAACTGTTGGGTGTTTACACTACAGGCTATATCCCTATTACAGTACGTACTAATGGGTGTTTACACCGCAGCCTGTATCCCTATTCCAGTGCATACTGACGGGTGTTTACAATGCAGCCTTTAAACCTACTTAAGTGCGTACTGACGGGTGTTTACACTGCAGTCTGTATCCCCATTACAGTGTGTGCTGACGGGAAGTTACACTACAGGCTATATCCCTATTACAGTGGGAAATGACGGGTGTTTACACTGCAGTATGTATCCCTATTACATTATGTACTAACGGGCGTTCACCCTGCGGCCTGTAATCCTATTACAGTGCGTGCTGACGGGTGTTTACACCGCAGTATATATCCCTATTACATTATGTACTAACGGGCGTTCACCCTGCGGCCTGTAATCCTATTACAGTGCGTACTGACGGGTGTTTACACCGCAGTATGTATCCCTATTACATTATATACTAACGGGCGTTCACCCTGCGGCCTGTAATCCTATTACAGTGTGTACTGACGGGTGTTTACACCGCAGTATGTATCCCTATTACATTATGTACTAACGGCCGTTCACCCTGCGGCCTGTAATCCTATTACAGTGCGTACTGACGGGTGTTTACACCGCAGTCTGTATCCCTATTACAGTGTGTAATGATGGGTGTTTACACTGCAGTCTGTATCCCTATTACAATGCGTACTGACAGGGGTTTACACTGCAGTATTTATCCCTATTACAGTGTGTACTAACGGGCGTTCACCCTGCAGCCTGTAATCCTATTACCGTGCATACTGACGGGTGTTTACACTGCAGTCTGTATCGCTATTACAGTGCGTGCTGACGGGTATTTACACTATAGGCTATATCCCTATTACAGTGCGAAATGATGGGTGTTTACACTGCAGTATATATCCCTATTAAAGTGCATACTGACGGGTGTTTATATTGCAGTCTGTATCCCTATTACAGTGCGAACTGATGGGTGTTTACACTGCAGCCTGTGTACCCCTTGCAGTGCGTACTGACGAGTGTTTACACTGCTGTCTATATGCCTATTACAGTGCGTACTGATGGGCGTTCACCCTGTGGCCTGTAATCCTATTACAGTGTGTACTGACAGGTGTTCACACTGCAGTCTGTATCGCTATTACCGTTCGTACTGACGGGTGTTTACACTGCAGTATGTATCCCTATTACAGTATGTACTAACGGGCGTTCACCTTGCGGCCTGTAATCCTATTACAGTGCGTACTGACGGGTGTTTACACCCCATTCTGTATCCCTATTACAATATGTACTGACGGGTGTTTACACTGCAGTCTGTATCCCTATTACAGTGCGTACTGACAGGTGTTTACACTGCAGTATGTATCCCTATTACAGTGTGTACTAACGGGCGTTCACCCTGCGGCCTGTAATCCTATTACAATGCGTACTGACGGGTGTTTACACTGCAGTCTGTAATCCTATTAAAGTGCATACTGACGGGCGTTTACACTGCAGCCTGTATTCCTATTACAGTGTGTACTGATGGGTGTTTACACTGCAGTATATGTCCCTATTACAGTGCGTACTGATGAGTGTTTACACTGCAGTCTGTATCCCTATTTCAGTGCATATTGATGGGTGTTTACACTGCAGTCTGTACCCCTATTACAGTGCGTACTGATGGGTGTTTACACTACAGTATGTATCCCTATTACAGTGGTTACTGACGGGTGTTTACACTACAGTCTGTATCCCTATTACAGTCCATACTAACGGGTGTTTACACTGCAGTCTGTAATCCTATTAAAGTGCATACTGACGGGTGTTTACACTACAGTATGTATCCCTATTCCAGTGTGTATTAAACGGTGTTTACACTGCAGCTTTATCACTATTACAGTGTGTACTGATGGGTGTTTACACTGCAGTCTATATCCCTATTACAGTCCATACTAACGGGAGTTTACACTGCAGTCTGTAACCTTATTAAAGTGTGCATTGACGGGTGTTCGCACTGCAGTCATTAAAACTATTACAGTTAGTACTGATGGGTGTTTACACTGCAGTCTTTATCCCTATTACAGTGCGTAATAACAGGTGTTTACACTGCAGTCTGTATCCCTATTACAGAGCGTAATGATAGGTATTCACCCTGCAGCCTCTAATCCTATTACAGTGAGTACTGACGAGTGTTTACACTGCCGTCTGTATCCCTAATATAGTGCCTACTGATGGGTGTTTACACTGCAGTCTGTATCCCTATTATAGTGTGTACTGACGGGTGTTTGCTCTGCAGTCTGTATCCCTATTACAGTGCGTACTGACGGGTATTTAAACTGCAGTTTGTATCCCTATTACAGTACATAATGATGGGTGTTTACACTGCAGTCGATATCCCTCTTACAGTGCGCACTGACGGGTGTTTACACTGCAGTCTGTATCCCTATTACAGTGCGTACTGATGGGTTTTACACTGCAGTCTTTATTCCTATTACAGTGCATACTCATGGGCGTTTACACAGCAGGCTGTATCCCTATTACAGTGCGTACTGACGGGCATTTACACTGCAGGCTGTATCCCTATTACAGTGCGTACTGACAGGTGTTTACACTGCAGTCTGTATCTCTATTACAGTGTGTACTGTCGGGTGTTTACACTGCAGTCTGTATCGCTATTACAATCCCTACTGAGGGGCATTCACCCTGCGGCCCGTAATCCTATTACAGTTCGTACTGACAGGTGTTTACACTGCAGTCTGTATCGCTATTACAGTGCGTACTGAGGGGCATTCACCCTGCGGCCTGTAATCCTATTACAGTGCGTACTGACGGGTGTTTACACTGCAGTCCGTATCCTTACTACAGTGTGTACCGACGGGTGTTTACACTGCAGTCTGTATCCCTAGTATGGTGCGTACTGACGGGTGTTTACACTGCAGTCTGTATCCCTATTACAGTGCGTATTGACGGGCGTTTACACTGCAGTCTGTTTTACTATTACAATGCGTACTGATGGGTGTTTACACTGCAGTCTGTATCCCTATTACAGTGCATACTGACAGGTGTTTACACTGCAGTATGTATCCCTATTACAGTGTGTACTAACGGGCGTTCACCCTGCTGCCTGTAATCCTATTACAGTGCGTACTGATGGGTGTTTACACTGCAGTCTGTATCAATATTAACTTTCGTACTGATGGGTGTTTACAGTGCAGTATGTATCCCTATTACAGATGTACTAACGGGCGTTCACCCTGCGGCCTGTAATCCTATTACAGTGCGTACTGACGGGTATTTACACCGCTGTCTGTATCCCTATTACAATGTGTACTGACGGGTGTTTACACTGCAGTCTGTATCCCTATTACAATGCGTACTGACAGGTGTTTACACTGCAGTATTTATGCCTATTACAGTGTGTACTAACGGGCGTTCACCCTGCGGCCTGTAATCCTATTACAGTGCATACTGATGGGTGTTTACACTGCAGTCTGTATCGCTGTTACCGTTCGTAATGATGGGTGCTTACACTGCAGCCTGTATCCCTATTACAGTGCGTACCAATGGGTGTTTACGCTGCAGCCTGTATCCCTATTACAGTGCGTACTGACGGGTGTTTGCACTGCAGTCTGTATCCCTATTAAAGTGTGTACTGACGGGTGTTTACACTGCAGTCTGTATACCCCTTGCAGTGCGTACTGACGAGTGTTTACACTGCTGTCTATATGCCTATTACAGTGCGTACTGACGGGTGTTTACACCGCAGTCTGTATCCCTATTACAGTGCGTACTGACGGGTGTTTACACTGCAGTCCGTATCCCTGTTACAGTGTGTACTGACGGGTGTTTACACTGCAGTCTGTATCCCTATTACAGTGCGTACTGACAGGTTTTTACACTGCAGCCTGTATCCCTATTACAGTGCGTATTGACGGGCGTTCACCCTGTGGCCTGTAATCCTATTACAGGGCGTACTGACAGGTGTTTACACTGCAGTCTGTATCGCTATTACCGTTCGTACTGACGGGTGTTTACACTGCAGTATGTATCCCTATTACAGTATGTACTAACGGGCGTTCACCCTGCGGCCTGTAATCCTATTACAGTGCGTACTGACGGGTGTTTACACCACAGTCTGTATCCCTATTACAATATGTACTGACGGGTGTTTACACTGCAGTCTGTATCCCTATTATAGTGCGTACTGACAGGTGTTTCCACTGCAGTATGTATCCCTATTACAGTGTGTACTAACGGGCGTTCACCCTGCGGCCTGTAATCCTATTACAGTGCGTACTGACGGGTGTTTACACTGCAGTCTGTATCGCTATTACCGTTCGTACTGACGGGTGTTTACACTGCAGTCTGTAATCCTATTAAAGTGCATACTGACGGGTGTTTACACTGCAGTCTGTATCCCTATTACAGTGCGTACTGACAGGTGTTTACACTGCAGTCTGTATTTCTATTACAGTGTGTACTGAAGGGCGTTCACCCTGCGGCCTGTAGTCCTATTACAGTGCCTACTGACAGGTGTTTACACTGCAGTCTGTATCGGTATTACCGTTCGTACTGACGGGTGTTTACACTGCAGTCTGTATCCCTATTACATTGCGTACTGACGGGTGTTTACGCTGCAGTCTGTATCCCTATTACAGTGCGTACTGAGGTGTGTTTACACTGCAGTCTGTATCCCTATTACAGTGTGTAATGATGGGTGTTTACACTGCAGTCTGTATCCCTATTACAGTGCGTACTGACGGGTGTTTACGCTGCAGTCTGTATCCCTCTTACAGTGCGTACTGACGTGTGTTTACACTGCAGTCTGTATTCCTGTTAGAGTGTGTTCTGACGGGTGTTTAGGCTGCAGTCCGTATCCCTATTACAGTGCGTACTGACGAGTGTTTACACTGCAGTCTGTATCCCTATTACAGTGCGTACTGACGGGTGTTTAGACTGCAGTCTGTTTTACTATTACAATGCGTACTGACGGGTGTTTACACTGCAGCCTGTATCCCTATTACAGTGCGTACCGATGGGTGTTTACACTGCAGCCTGTATCCCTATTACAGTGTGTACTGACGGGTGTTTGCACCGCAGTCTGTATCCCTATTACAGTGCGTACTGACGGGTGTTTGCACTGCAGTCTGTACCCCTATTAAAGTGTGTACTGACGGGTGTTTACACTGCAGTCTTTATACCCCTTGCAGTGCGTACTGACGAGTGTTTACACTGCTGTCTATATGCCTATTACAGTGCGTACTGATGGGCATTCACCCTGCGGACTGTAATCCTATTACAGTGCGTACTGACGGGTGTTTACACCGCAGTCTGTATCCCTATTACAGTGCGTACAGACGGGTGTTTACACTGCAGTCTGTATCCCTATTACAATGCGTACTGGCATGTGTTTACACTGCAGTCTGTACCCCTATTAAAGTGTGTACTGACGGGTGTTTACACTGCAGTCTGTATACCCCTTGCAGTGCGTACTGACGAGTGTTTACACTGCTGTCTATATGCCTATTACAGTGCGTACTGATGGGCATTCACCCTGCGGACTGTAATCCTATTACAGTGCGTACTGACGGTTGTTTACACTGCAATATGTATCCCTATTACAGTATGTACTAACGGGCGTTCACCCTGCGGCCTGTAATCCTATTACAGTGCGTACTGATGGGTGTTTACACCGCAGTCTGTATCCCTATTACAATATGTACTGACGGGTGTTTACACTGCAGTCTGTATCCCTATTACAGTGTGTACTGACGGGTGTTTACACTGCAGTCTGTATCCCTATTACAGTGCGTACTGATGGGTGTTTACACTGCAGCCTGTATCCCTATTACAGTACGTACTGACGGGTTTTTACACTGCAGTCTGTATCCCTATTACAGTGCGTACTGACGGGTGTTTACGCGGCAGTCTGTATCCCTATTACAGTGCGTACTGAGGTGTGTTTACACTGCAGTCTGTATCCCTATTACAGTGCGTACTGATGGGTGCTTCCACTGCAGTCTGTATCCCTATTATAGTGCGTACTGACGGGTGTTTACACTGCAGTCTGTATCCCTATTACAGTGTGTACTGACGGGTGTTTACACTGAGACCTGTATCCCTATTACTCTGCGTACTGATGGGTGATTACACTGCAGTCTGTATCCTTATTACAATGTGTACTGACGGGTGTTTACACTGCAGTCTGTATCCTTATTACAGTGTGTAATGATGGGTGTTTACACTGCAGTCGGTATCCATATTACAATGTGTACTGACGGGTGTTTACACTGTAGTCTGTATCCCTGTTAAAACGTTTACGGGTGGGTGTTTACACTGCAGTCTGTATCTCTATTACAGTGTGTACTGATGGATGTTTACACCGCAGTCTGTATCCCTATTACAGTGCGTACTGATGGTTTTTTACACTGCAGTCTGTATCCCTATTACAGTGCGTACTGATGGGTTTTTACTCTGCAGTCTGTATCCCTATTACAGTGCGTACTGATGGGTGCTTACACTGCAGTCTGTATCCCTATTACAGTGCGTACTGACGGGTGTTTACACTGCAGTCTGTATCCCTATCACAGTGCGTACTGACCGGTGTTTACACTGCAGTCTGTATCCCTATTACAGTGCGTACTGACGGGTGTTTACACTGCAGTCTGTATCCCTATTACAGTGCGTACTGATGGGTGTTTATACTGCAGTCTGTATCCATATTATATTGTACACTGACGGGTGTTTACACTGCAGTCTATATCCCTATTACAGTGTACACTGACGGGTGTTTACACTGCTTTCTGTATCCCTATTACCGTGCGTACTGACGGGTGTTTACACTGCAGTCTGTATCCATATTACCGTGCGTACTGACGGGTGTTTACACTGCAGTCTGTATCCCTATTACAGTGTGTACTGACGAGTGTTTACACTGCAGTCTGTATCCCTATTACAGTGTGTACTGACGGGTGTTTACACTGCAGTCTGTATCCCTATTACCGTGCATACTGATGGGTGTTTACACTGCAGTCTGTATCCCTATTACCGTGCGTACTGATGGGTGTTTACACTGCAGTCTGTATCCCTATTACCGTGCGTACTGATGGGTGTTTACACTGCAGTCTGTATCCCTATTACAGTGTGTACTGACGGGTGTTTACACTGCCGCCTGTATCCCTATTACAGTGCGTACTGACGGGTGTTTACACTGCCGCCTGTATCCCTATTACAGTGCGTACTGACGAGTGTTTACACCGCAGTCTGTATCCCTATTACCGTGCCTACTGACGGGTGTTTACACTGCAGTCTGTATCCCTATTACAGTGTGTACTGACGGGTGTTTACACTGCAGTCTGTATCCCTATTACAGTGCGTACTGACCAGTGTTTACACTGCAGTCTGTATCCATATTACAATGTGTACTGACGGGTGTTTATACTGCAGTCTGTATCCCTATTACAGTGTGTACTGACGGGTGTTTACACTGCAGTCTGTATCCCTATTACCGTGCGTACTGATGGGTGTTTACACTGCAGTCTGTGTCCCTATTACCATGCCTACTGACGGGTATTTACACTGCAGTCTGTATCCCTATTACAGTGTGTACTGACGGGTGTTTACACTGCAGTCTGTATCCCTATTACAGTGCGTACTGACGAGTGTTTACACTGCAGTCTGTATCCCTATTACAGTCCGTACTGACGAGTGTTTACACTGCAGTCTGTATCCCTATTACAGTGCATACTGATGGGTGTTTACACTGCAGCCTGTATCCCAATTACAGTGCGTACTGACAAGTGTTTACACTGCAGCCTGTATCCCTATTACAGTGCGTACTGACGGGTGTTTACACTGCAGCCTGTATCCCTATTACAGTGCGTACTGACAGGTGTTTACACTGCAGTCTGTGTCCCTATTACAGTGCGTACTGACTGGTGTTTACACTGCAGTCTGCATCCCTATTACAGTGCGTACTGATGGGTGTTTACACTGCAGTCTGTATCCCTATTACAGTGCGTACTGACTGGTGTTTACACTGCAGACTGTATCACTATTACAGTGTGTACTGACGGGTGTTTACACTGCAGTCTGTATCCCTATTACAGTGCGTACTGACGGGCGTTTACACTGCAGTCTCTATCCCTATTACAGTGTGTACTGACGGGTGTTTACACCGCAGTCTGTATCCCTATTACAGTACGTACTGACGGGCGTTCACCCTGCGGCCTGTAATGGTATTACGGTGCGTCCTGACATCTATTTCTGTCCGGTCAGTGGTCTGTGTTGCTCTGGCTTTGTTCGTGTTGTGGATTCTGCTGTCCTGCATTTTCAGTTTCTCAGCTGTTTGACTCACTAACGCCGCTGTGTGTGTGTGTGTGTGTGTGTGTGTGTGTGTGTGTGTGTGTGTGTGTGTGTGTGTCTGTGTGTGTGTGTGTGTGTGTGTGTGTGTGTGTGTGTGTGTGTGTGTGTGTGTGTGTGTGTGTGTGTGCGTGCGTCTATAAATATGTGATTGCTTCATTCTGCCTTGGATGAGGCAAGTCCACACGAGAGAGACATTTCCCTGAACTCCTTGATTAACAGGAAGTTAAGGCAACACCGGAGAGCCACAGGGCCACTGGCCTATCATTCAGGCAAAGCCACACAGCTATCATCTGAGATCACGTTGTGTTCACTGCTGCTTTGGTGTGGTCATCGGAAGAGAGTCATTGGCGCAGAGCTTGGCTGCTTTCAGGGTCATTCTGAATCCGCACAATAGCTATTATACAACCCTGTCTTTACTCAGTCCCTCTCCCACACCCAGATTTCTACCACTTCCTGTTCCTCACTCTGATCTCATCCAGCTGGTTGATGCAAAAGCTAAGGGCCCTGACAATATTCCGGCAATCCTACTGAAGAGTTAAGCCACAGGACTTGCCCACACCCTTAGCCAAGCTGTTCCAGTACAGCTACAACCCTGGCATCTACCCGGTTATGTGGTCCAACCATTTTCAGCTGCTTCCTCAATGACCTTCCTTCCGTCATAAGGTCAGAAGTGGGGATGTTCGCTGATCATTGCACAATGTTCAGCTCCATTCACGACTCCTCAGATACTGAAGCAGTCCATGTCCAAATGCAGCAAGACCTGGACAATATCCAGGCTTGGGCTGACAAGTGGCAAGTGACATTCACGCCACACAAGTGTCAGGCAATGACCATCTCCAAGAGAGAACAACCATCACCCCTTGATGTTCAATGACATTCCCATCACTGAATCCCCCGCTATCAACATCCTGGGGGCTACCATTGACCAGAAACTGAACTGGGGACCAGCCATATAAATACTGTGGCTACCAGAGCAGGTCAGAGGCTGGGAATCCTGCGGAGAGTATCTCACCTCCTGACCCCCCAAAGCCTGTCCACCATCTACAAGGCACAAGTCAGGAGTGGGATGGGACACTCCCCACTTGCCTGGATGAGTTGCAGCTCCCACAACACTCGAGAAGCTCGACACCGTCCAGGACAAAGCAGCCCCCGCTCGATCGGCACCCCATCCACAAACATTCACTCCCTCCACCCACCGACGCACAGTAGCAGCAGTGTGTGTGTACCATCTACAAGATGCACTGCAGCAACTCACCAAGGCTCCTTCGACAGCACATTCCAAACCCACGACCGCTACCATCTAGAAGGACAAGGGCAGCAGACACATGGGGAACACCCAACACCTGGAAGTTCCCCTCTGAGCCCCTCACCATCCTGACTTGGAAATATTTCGGCCGTTCCTTCACTGTCGCTGGGTCAAAATCCTGGAACTCCCTCCCTAACAGCGCTGTGGGTGTACCTACACCACACAGGGGACAAAATCCTGGAACTCCCTCCGTAACAGCACCGTGGGTGTACCTACACCACAGGGACAAAATCCTGGAACTCCCTCCCTAACAGCACTGTGGGTGTACCTACACCACAGGGGACAAAATCCTGGAACTCCCTCCCTAACAGCACTGTGGGTGTACCTACAGCACACAGACAAAATCCTGGAACTCCCTCCCTAACAGCGCCGTGGGTGTACCTACACCACAGGGACAAATTCCTGGAACTCCCTCCCTAACAGCGCTGTGGGTGTGCCTACACCACAGGGACTGCAGCGGTTCAAGAAGGCAGCTCATCCACCACCTTCTCAAGGGGGCAATTAGGGATGGGCAATAAATGCTGACCCAGACAGTGACACCCACATCTCATAAAAGAATTCAGAAAAAGCCACATACACACATACACACACACACACACACACACACACACACACACATACACACACACACACACACACACACACATATACAAGCAGTGACAGACACACTCACATCCTACACACACACATATATACAAGCACACATGCATGCACGCATACCTAACACACACACACACACACATCCTCACACATATACACACACACAATACACAAACACGCACACATACCTGACACACACACACACATATATACAAGCACACACGCATGCACGCATACCTGACACACACACACTATCACACATATACACACACACAACACACAAACACGCACACATACCTGACACACACACACACACACACACACATATACAAGCACACACGCATGCACGCATACCTGACACACACACACACACACTATCACACATATACACACACACAACACACAAACATGCACACATACCTCACACACACACACACACACACACACACACACATATACAAGCACACACGTATGCACGCATACCTGACACACACACACACTATCACACATATACACACACACAACACACAAACACGCCCACATACCTGACACACACACACACACATGGACTTGACGCACGTGCACACACACACACACACACACACACACACACACACAGACACACACACACCTGACACACACACACCTGACACACACACACACATGGACTTGACACACGTGCACACACACACACACACCTGACACACACACGCACACACACGCACACACACACACACAAACACACACACGCCTGACACACACACGCACACACACGCGCGCGCACACACACACACATGGACTTGACACACGTGCACACACACACGCACACACCTGACAAACACACACACACACACACACACACACACACACACACAACAGCCCCCACATTCCCTCCCACCCCACCCAGTCGCAGAATATGAACGAGGATCCCTCCATCTGCATGCCGGGACATGTTATCTTTGCTTTCCCAGCTGTTTCTGATCCTCCTGACAGCCCTTAAAATGCCAGAGGCAGAAAGCAGCATCGCCAACAACCACTAACCACGCCCCCCACCACCCCCACCCCCCTACCTTCCCACCCCCCACCCCCCACCAACCCCCTCCACAACACAATCCGATCCTCCTTCCCTCTGTCTGCTGACAAGCGCAAACTCCCCCACAGAGAGCAGAGCAGCAGGGAGGGAGGGAGAGAGAGAGACAGACAGAGAGATTAACACCTTCACCACCTCCCAACGTTCCCCTCACCCATCAGCCGCCACATCCTCACGAGCCGGCAGTGAAATGACTAACAGAGGCAGAGTCACGACGAAGCATTTCCAGAAACCTGGCCCCATCCCCCAAAAGACTCCCTCAGCTCCCCCGGTCATCACCGGTTCAGGCCTTAAAACGGGAGACGGAAAGGCAAGTGTACTTGGCAGACTCAGTACGTCCCCAGGGCACCAAAAAACCCGACGAAGGACGAGAGAATTCTGGCAAGCGCCAGCGCCCCGGCAATGCAGACAGGGGACAAAGCGAGATGGTGCACAGCCAGATCCCACAGACAGCAAACGCGAGCTAAAGACGCTGTCGAGCCAGCAGTGGGCAAGGCAGAATGTTTCAGCCGAATGGTTCAGAGTGAAGATCGAGCGGCAGCTGCGCAAAATCCGACAGTGCGGCTCTCCCTCAGCACTGACCCTCCGACAGCGCGGCTCTCCCTCAGCACTGACCCTCCGACAGCACGGCTCTCCCTCAGCACTGACCCTCCGACAGTGCGGCTCTCCCTCAACACTGACCCTCTGACAGTGCGGCTCTCCCTCAGCACTGACACTCAGACAGTGCGGCTCTCCCTCAGCGCTGACCCTCCGACAGTGCGGCTCTCCCTCAGCACTGACACTCAGACAGTGCGGATCTCCCTCAGCACTGACCCTCCGACAGTGCGGCTCTCCCCCAGCACTGACCCTCCGACAGTGCGGCTCTCCCTCAGCACTGACCCTCCGACAGTGCGGCTCTCCCCCAGCACTGACCCTCCGACAGTGCGGCTCTCCCTCTACACTGACACCCCAACAGTACGGCTCTCCCTCAGCACTGATCCTCCGACACTGCGGCCCTCCATCCGCACTGTCCCTCCAGTTCATCCTCAGTGCTGACACTCCGAATGTGCGCCTCTCCCTCAGCACTGACCCTCCGAGAGTGCGGTTCTCCCTCAGCACTGATCCTCCAACAGTGCGGCTCTCCCTCTGCACTGACCCTCCGGCAGTGCGGCTCTCCCTCAGCACTGACCCTCCGACAGTGTGGCTCTCCCTCAGCACTGACCCTCCGACAGTTCAGCTGTCCCTCAGCACTGACCCTCCGACAGTGCGGCTCTCCCTCAGCTCTGACCTCCAACAGCGCGGCTCTCCCTCAGCACTGACCCTCCGACAGTGCGGCTGTCCCTCAGCATTGACCCTCCGACAGTGCGGCTCTCCCTCAGCACAGACCCTCCAACAGTGCGGCTCTCCCTCAGCACTGACCCCCCAACAGTACGGCTCTCCCTCAGCACTGATCCTCCGACACTGCGGCGCTCCATCCGCACTGTCCCTCCAGTTCATCCTCAGTGCTGACACTCCGAATGTGCGCCTCTCCTTCAGCACTGACCCTCGGACAGTGCGGTTCTCCCTCAGCACTGACCCTCCAACAGTGCCGCTCTCCCTCAGCACTGACCCTCCAACAGTGCGGCTCTCCCTCAGCACTGACCCTCCGAGAGTGCAGCTCTCCCTCAGCACTGACCCTCCGACAGTGCGGATCTCCCTCAGCACTGACCCTGCGAGAGTGCGGATAACACTCAGCATTCACCCTCCGACAGTACGGCACACGCTCTGCACTGACCCTCCGGCAGTGCGGCTCTCCCTCAGCACTGACCCTCCGACAGTGCAGCTCTCCCTCAGCACTGACCCTCCGACAGTTCAGCTGTCCCTCAGCACTGACCCTCCGACAGTGCGGCTCTCCCTCAGCTCTGACCCTCCGACAGTGCGGCTCTCCCTAAGCACTGACCCTCCAACAGCGCGGCTCTCCCTCAGCACTGACCCTCCGACAGTGCGGCTCTCCCTCAGCACTGACCATCCGACAGTGCGGCTCTCCCTCAGCACTGACCCTCCGACAGTGCGGCTCTCCCTCAGCGCTGACCCTCCTACAGTCTGGCACTACCACAGCGCTGACCCTCCGACAGTGCGGCTCTCCCTCAGCACTGACCCTCCGACAATGCGGCTCTCCCTCAGCACTGACCCTCCAACAATGCGGCACTCCCTCAGTGTTGACCCTCCGACAGTGCGGCTTTCCTTCAGCACTGACCATCCGACAGTGCGGCTCTCCCTCAGCACTGACCCTCCGACAGTGCGGATCACCCTCAGCATTCACCCTCCGACAGTGCGGATCTCCCTCAGCACTGACCCTGCGAGAGTGCGGATAACACTCAGCATTCACCCTCCGACAGTACGGCACACGCTCTGCACTGACCCTCCGGCAGTGCGGCTCTCCCTCAGCACTGACCCTCCGACAGTGCAGCTCTCCCTCAGCACTGACCCTCCGACAGTTCAGCTGTCCCTCAGCACTGACCCTCCGACAGTGCGGCTCTCCCTCAGCTCTGACCCTCCGACAGTGCGGCTCTCCCTAAGCACTGACCCTCCAACAGCGCGGCTCTCCCTCAGCACTGACCCTCCGACAGTGCGGCTCTCCCTCAGCACTGACCATCCGACAGTGCGGCTCTCCCTCAGCACTGACCCTCCGACAGTGCGGCTCTCCCTCAGCGCTGACCCTCCTACAGTCTGGCACTACCACAGCGCTGACCCTCCGACAGTGCGGCTCTCCCTCAGCACTGACCCTCCGACAATGCGGCTCTCCCTCAGCACTGACCCTCCAACAATGCGGCACTCCCTCAGTGTTGACCCTCCGACAGTGCGGCTTTCCTTCAGCACTGACCATCCGACAGTGCGGCTCTCCCTCAGCACTGACCCTCCGACAGTGCGGATCACCCTCAGCATTCACCCTCCGACAGTGCAGCTATCCCTCAGCATGACTTTCCAACAGTGCGGCGCTCCCTCAGCACTCACCTTCCGACAGTGCAGGTCTCCTCAGCACTGACCCTCTGACAGTGCGGCTCTCCCTCAGCACTGACCCTCCGACAGTGTGGCTCTCCCTCAGCACTGACCCTCCGACAGTGCGTCTCTCCCTAAGCACTGACCCTCCGACAGTGCGGCTCTCCATCAATGCTGACCCTCCGACAGTGTGGCTCTGCCTCAGCACTGAACCTCCGAAAGTCCGGCTCTCCCTCAGCACTGACCCTCCAACATTGCGGTTCTCCCTCAGCACTGACCCTCCGACAGTGCGGCTCTCCCTCAGCACTGACCCTCCGACAGTATGGCTGTCCCTCAGCACTGACCCTCCGACAGTGCAGTTCTCACTCAGAACTGACCCTCTGACAGTGCGGCTCTCCCTCAGCACTGACCCTCCGACAGTGCGGCTTTCCCTCTACACTGACATCCCAACAGTACGGCTCTCCCTCAGCACTGATCCTCCGACACTGCGGCCCTCCATCCGCACTGTCCCTCCAGTTCATCCTCAGTGCTGACACTCCGAATGTGCGGCACTCCCTCAGCACTGACACACTGAGAGTTCGGCTCTCCCTCAGCACTGACCCTCCGACAGTGCGCCTCTACCTCAGCACTGACCCCCCGACAGTGCGGCTTTCCCTCAGCACTGTCTGTCCGACAGTGCGGCGCTCCCTCAGCATTGACCCTCTGTCTGTACGGCTCACCCTCAGCTCTGACCTTCCCACAGTGCGGCTCTCCCTCATCACAGAACGTCCGACAATGCGGCTCTCCCTCAGCACTGACCATCCGACAGTGCGGCTATCCCTCATCACTGACCCTCTGACTGTACAGCTCACCCTCAGCACTGACCTTCCCACAGTGCAATGCTCCCTTAGCACTGACCCTCCGACAGTGCGGCACTCCGTCAGCATTGAACCTCCGACAGTGCGGCTCTCCCTCAGCACTGACCCACCGACAGTGTGGCTTTCCCTCAGCACTGCCCACCGACAGTGCGGCTCTCCCTCAGTGTTGACCATCCGACAATGCGGCGCACCCTCAGGACTGACCCAATGGAAAAGCAGCGCTCCCTCAGTACTGACTCTCCGAGAGTGCGGCACTCCCTCAGCACTGACCCTCCGACAATGCGGCTCTCCCTCAGCACTCATCCTGCGAAAGTGCGGCTCTCCCTCAGCACTGACCCTCCGACAGTGCGGCTCACCCTCAGCACTGACCCTCCGACAGTGTGGCTCTCCCTCAGCACTGAGCCTCCGACAGTGCGACCCCCTCCTTCTGCACTGACCCCCTGACAGTACGGCTTTCCTCAGCACTGTCTGTCCGACAGTGCGGCGCTCCCTCAGCATTGACCCGCTGTCTGTACGGCTCACCCTCAGCTCTGACCTTCCCACAGTGCGGCTCTCCCTCATCACAGAACCTCCGTCAATGCGGCTCTCCCTCAGCACTGACCATCCGACAGTGCGGCTCTCCCTCATCACTGACCCTCTGACTGTACAGCTCACCCTCAGCACTGACCTTCCCACAGTGCAATGCTCCCTTAGCACTGACCCTCCGACAGTGCGGCACTCCCTCAGCATTGAACCTCCGACAGTGCGGCTCTCCCTCAGCACTGACCCACCGACAGTGTGGCTTTCCCTCAGCACTGCCCACCGACAGTGCGGCTCTCCCTCAGCACTGACCCTCCGACAGTGCGGATCTCCCTCAGCACTGACCCTCCGACAGTGCGGATCTCCCTCAGCACTGACCCACCGACAGTGCGGCTCTCCCTCAGCACTGACCCTCCGACAGTGCGGCTCTCGCTCAGCACTGACCCTCCGACAGTGCGGCTCTCCCACAGCACTGACCGTCTGACAGTGCGCCTCTCCCTCATCACTGACCCACCGACAGTGCGGCATTCCCTCAGCACTCACCTTCCGACACTGCTGTTCTCCTCAGCACTGACCCACCGACAGTGTGGCTCTGCCTCAGCACTGACCCTCCGACAGTGCGGCTCTCCCTCAGCACTGACTCACCGACAGTGCGGCACTCCCCTCAGCACTGACCCACCGACAGTGCGGCTCTCCCTCAGCACTGACCCACCGACAGTGCGGCTCTCCCTCAGCACTGACTCTCCGACAGTGCGGCACTCCCTCTGCACTGACCCTCTGGCAGTGCGGATCTCCCTCATTACTGACCCTCCGACAAAGCGGCTCTCCCTCAACACTGACCCTCTGACTGTGCAGCTCTCCCTCAGCACTGACACTCCAACAGTGCAGCTCTCCCTCAGTGTTGACCATCCGACAATGCGGCGCACCCTCAGCACTGACCCTCCGACAATGCGGCACTCCCTTATCACTGACCCTCCGACAGTGCGGCTCTCCCTCAGCACTGACCATCCGACCGTGCGGCTCACCCTCACACTGACCCTCCGATAGTGCAGCTCTCCCTCAGCACTGAACCTCCGACAGTGCGTCTACCCCTCAGCACTGACCCTCCGACAGTGTGTCACTTCCACAGCGCTGACCCTCCGACAGTGCGGCTCTCCCTCAGCAATGACCGTCTGACAGGGCGTCTCTCCCTCAGCACTGACCCTCCGACAGTGCGGCGAACCCTCATCACTGACCCTCCGACAGTGCGGATCACCCTCAGCATTCACCCTCCGACAGTGCGTCTCTCCCTCATCACTGACCCTCCGACAGGTACGGCTCTCCCTCAGCACTGACCCTCCGACAGTGCGGCTCTTCCTCAGCACTGACCCTCCGACAGTGCGTCTCTCCCTCAGCACTGACACTCCGACAGTGCGGCTCGCCCTCAGCACAGACCCTCCGACAGTGCGGCTCTCCCACAGCACTGACCGTCCGACAGTGCGCCTCTCCCTCAGCACTGACCCACCGGCAGTGCGGCTGTCCCTCAGCACTGACTCACCGACAGTGCGGCACTCCCTCAGCACTGACCCTCCGACAGTGCGGCTCTCCCTCAGCACTGACCCTCCGACAGTGCAGTTCTCCCTCAGAACTGACCCTCCGACAGTGCGGCTCGCCCTCAGCACTGACACTCCGACAGTGCGGCTCTCCCTCAACACTGACCCCCCAACAGTACGGCTCTCCCTCAGCACTGATCCTCCGACACTGTGGCCCTCCATCCGCACTGTCCCTCCAGTTCATCCTCAGTGCTAACACTCCGAATGTGCGGCACTCCCGCAGCACAGACCAACTGAGAGTTCGGCTCTCCCTCAGCACTGACCCTCCGACAGTGCGGCTCTCCCTAAGCACTGACCCTCTGACAGTGCGGCTCTCCCTCAGCACTGACCCTCCGACAGTGTGGCTCTCCCTCAGCACTGACCCTCCGACAGTGCGTCTCTCCCTAAGCACTGACCCTCCGACAGTGCGGCTCTCCCTCAGCACTGACCCTCCCACAGTGCGGCTCTCCCTCAGCACTGACCCTCCGACAGTGCGGCTCTCCCTCAGCACTGACCCTCCGACAGTGCGGCTCTCCCTCAGCACTGACCCTCCGACAGTGCAGCGCTCCCTCTGCACTGACCCTGTGAAATTGCGGCGCTCCCTTGGCGCTGACCCTCCGAAAGTGCGGCTCTCCCTCAGCACTGACCCTCCGAGAGTGCGGCTCTCCCTCAGCACTGACCCTCCGACAGTGCGGCTCTCCCTCAGCACTGACCCTACGAGAGTGCGGTTCTCCCTCAGCACTGACCCTCCAACAGTGCGGTTCTCCCTCAGCACTGACCCTCCAACAGTGCGGCTCTCCCTCAGCACTGACCCTCCGAGAGTGCAGCTCTCCCTCAGCACTGACCCTCCGACAGTGCGGTTCTCCCTCAGCACTGACCCTGCGAGAGTGCGGATAACACTCAGCATTCACCCTCCGACAGTACGGCACACCCTCTGCACTGACCCTCCGGCAGTGCGGCTCTCCCTCAGCACTGACCCTCCGACAGTGCGGCTCTCCCTCAGCACTGACCCTCCGACAGTTCAGCTGTGCCTCAGCACTGACCCTCCGACAGTGCGGCTCTCCCTCAGCTCTGACCCTCTGACAGTGCGGCTCTCCCTCAGCGCTGACCCTCCAACAGCGCGGCTCTCCCTCAGCAGTGACACTCCGACAGTGCGGCTCTCCCTCAGCACTGACCCTCCGACAGTGCGGCTCTCCCTCAGCGCTGACCCTCCTTCAGTGCGGATCACCCTCAGCATTCACCCTCCGACAGTGCAGCTCTCCCTCAGCACTGACCCTCTGACAGTGCGTCTCTCCCTCAGCACTGACCCTCCGACAGTGCGGCGCTCCCTCAGCACTCACCTTCCGACAGTGCAGGTCTCCTCAGCACTGACCCTCCGACAGTGCGGCTCTCCCTCAGCACTGACCCTCCGACAGTGCGGCGTTCACTCAGCACTGACCCTCTGACAGTGCGGATCTCCCTCAGCACTGACCCTCCGACAGTGCAGCACTCCCTCAGCACTGACCCTCCAACAGTGCGGTTCTCCGTCAGCACTGACCCTCTGACAATGCAGCTCTCCCTCAGCACTCATCCTGCGAAAGTGCGGCTCTCCCTCAGCACTGACCCTCCGACAGTGCGGCTCTCCCTCAGCACTGAGCCTCCGACAGTGCGACCCCTCCTTCAGCACTGACCCCCTGACAGTACGGCTTTCCCTCAGCACTGTCTGCCCGACAGTGCAGCGCTCCCTCAGCATTGACCCTCTGTCTGTACGGCTCACCCTCAGCTCTGACCTTCCCACAGTGCGGCTCTCCCTCATCACAGAACCTCCGACAATGCGGCTCTCCCTCAGCACTGACCCTCCGACAGTGCGGCTCTCCCTCATCACTGACCCTCTGACTGTACAGCTCACCCTCAGCACTGACCTTCCCACAGTGCAATGCTCCCTCAGCACTGACCCTCTGACAGTGCGGCACTCCCTCAGCATTGAACCTCCGACAGTGCGGCTCTCCCTCAGCACTGACCCACCGACAGTGTGGCTTTCCCTCAGCACTGCCCACCGACAGTGCGGCTCTCCCACAGCACTGACCCTCCGACAGTGCGGATCTCCCTCAGCACTGACCCACCGACAGTGCGGCTTCCCTCAGCACTGACTCTCCGACAGTGCGGCTCTCCCTCAGCACTGACCCTCCGGCAGTGCGGCTCTCCCTCTGCACTGACCCTCCGACAGTGCGGCTCTCCCTCAGCACTGACTCTCCGACAGTGCGGCACTCCCTCTGCACTGACCCTCCGGCAGTGCGGATCTCCCTCATTACTGACCCTCCGACAAAGCGGCTCTCCCTCAACACTGACCCTCTGACTGTGCAGCTCTCCCTCAGCACTGACACTCCAACACTGCAGCTCTCCCTCAGTGTTGACCATCCGACAATGCGGCGCACCCTCAGGACTGACCCAATGGAAAAGCAGCGCTCCCTCAGTACTGACTCTCCGAGAGTGCGGCACTCCCCTCAGCACTGACCCTCCGACAATGCGGCACTCCCTCAGCACTGACCCTCCGACAATGCGGCACTCCCTCAGCACTGACCCGCCGACAATGCGGCTCTCCCCCAGCACTGACCATCCGACAGTGCGGCTCTCCCTTAGCACTGAACCTCCGACAGTACGGCCCTCCCTCAGCACTAACCCCTTGGAAAAGCAGCGCTCCCTCAGTACTGACCCTCCGACAGTGCGGCTCTCCCTCAGCACTGACCCTCCGACAGTTTGGCTCTCCCTCAGCACTGACCCTCCGACAGTGCGGCTCTCCCTCAGCACTGACCCTCCGACAGTGCGGCTCTCCCTCAGCACTGACTCTCCGACAGTGCGGCACTCCCTCAGCACTGACCCTCCGGCAGTGCGGATCTCCCTCATTACTGACCCTCCGACAAAGCGGCATTCCCTCAACACTGACCCTCTGACTGTGCAGCTCTCCCTCAGCACTGACACTCCAACAGTGCAGCTCTCCCTCAGTGTTGACCATCCGACAATGCGGCGCACCCTCAGGACTGACCCAATGGAAAAGCAGCGCTCCCTCAGTACTGACTCTCTGAGAGTGCGGCATTCCCTCAGCACTGACCCTCCGACAATGCGGCTCTCCCTCAGCACTGACCCTCCGACAATGCGGCTCTCCCTCAGTACTGACTCTCCGACAGTGCGGCACTCCCTCAGCACTGACCCTCCGACAGTGCGGCACTCCCTCAGCACTGACCATCCGACAATGCGGCTCTCCCTCAGCACTGACCCTCCGACAATGCGGCTCTCCCTCAGCACTGACCATCCGACAGTGCGGCTCTCCCTCAGCACTGACCCCCTGGAAAAGCTGCGCTCCCTGAGTACTGACCCTCCGACAGTGCGGCTCTCCCTCAGCACTGACCCTCCGACAGTGCGGCTCTCCTTCAGCACTGACCCTCCGACAATGCGGCTCTCCCTCAGCACTGACCCTCCGACAGTGCGGCTCTCCCTCAGCACTGACCCTCCGACAGTGCGGCTCTCCCTCAGCACTGACCCTCCGACAGTGCGGCTCTCCCTCAGCACTGACCCTCCGACAGTGCGGCTCTCCCTCAGCACTGACCCTCCGATAGTGCAGCTCTCCCTCAGCACTGAACCAACGACAGTGCGTCTACCCATCAGCACTGACCCTCCTACAGTGTGGCACTTCCACAGCGCTGACCCTCCGACAGTGCGGCTCTCCCTCAACACTGACCGTCTGACAGTGCGTCTCTCCCTCAGCACTGATCCTCCGACAGTGTGGCTATCCCTCATCACTGACCCTCCGACAGTGCGGATCACCCTCAGCATTCACCCTCCGACAGTACGGCTCTCCCTCAGCACTGACCCTCCGACAGTGCGGCTCTCCCACAGCACTGACACTCCGACAGTGCGCATCTCCCTCAGCACTGACCGTCCGACAGTGCGCCTCTCCCTCAGCACTGACCCTCCGACAGTGCGGCATTCCCTCAGCACTCACCTTCCGACACTGCAGTTCTCCTCAGCACTGACCCACCTACAGTGCGGCTCTGCCTCAGCACTGACCCTCCGACAGTGCGGTTTTCCCTCAGCACTGACTCACCGACAGTGCGGCACTCCCTCAGCACTGACCCACCGACAGTGCGGCTCTTCCTCAGCACTGACTCTCCGACAGTGCGGCACTCCCTCTGCACTGACCCTCCGGCAGTGCGGATCTCCCTCATTACTGACCCTCCGACAAAGCGGCTCTCCCTCAACACTGACCCTCTGACTGTGCAGCTCTCCCTCAGCACTGACACTCCAACAGTGCAGCTCTCCCTCAGTGTTGACCATCCGACAATGCGGCGCACCCTCAGGACTGACCCAATGGAAAAGCAGCGCTCCCTCAGTACTGACTCTCCGAGAGTGCGGCATTCCCTCAGCACTGACCCTCCGACAATGCGGCTCTCCCTCAGCACTCACCTTCCGACAGTGCAGGTCTCCTCAGCACTGACCCTCCGACAGTGCGGCTCTCCCTCAGCACTGACCGTCCGACAGTGCGGCATTCACTCAGCACTGACCCTCCGACAGTGCGGATCTCCCTCAGCACTGACCCTCTGACAGTGCAGCACTCCCTCAGCACTGACCCTCCGACAGTGCAGTTCTCACTCAGAACTGACCCTCTGACAGTGCGGCTCTCCCTCAGCACTGACCCTCCGACAGTGCGGCTTTCCCTCTACACTGACATCCCAACAGTACGGCTCTCCCTCAGCACTGATCCTCCGACACTGCGGCCCTCCATCCGCACTGTCCCTCCAGTTCATCCTCAGTGCTGACACTCCCGAATGTGCGGCACTCCCTCAGCACTGACCCACTGAGAGGTCGGCTCTCCCTCAGCACTGACCCTGCGACAGTGCGCCTCTACCTCAGCACTGACCCCCCGACAGTGCGGCTTTCTTTCAGCACTGTCTGTCCGACAGTGCGGCGCTCCCTCAGCATTGACCCTCTGTCTGTACGGCTCACCCTCAGCTCTGACCTTCCCACAGTGCGGCTCTCCTCATCACAGAACCTCCGACAATGCGGCTCTCCCTCAGCACTGACCCTCCGACAGTGCGGCTCTCCCTCAGCACTGACCCTCCGACAGTGCGACCCCTCCTTCAG